>JAPFRF010000008.1:72120254-72162754 GCA_029282475.1 Phrynocephalus forsythii | reverse complement strand
TTTGTGCATTCCAAATAATGCAAACTGTTGCATTTTGAAAGGACGCAGCAACAGTCGATGCCTGTTAAGTGGGCATTAGTTAACTTTTGTTATTTGCACGTTTTTGCAGTGTGTCATCTCTTGGAAAAACAAGTTTAAAGCACAGATCCAAAAAGACAGCAGTGTTTCATGCGACTGTCTGAATGCAAGGTTCATCCTAGATAGCTGTCATCAATCCTCTTTCATTGTGCAGATCACCTGGTAGCAGGAAAAGAACCTGAATTCAGAGCCAACATCTGTCAAGCAGGCAACCTTGTCATGCTGAAACATAATGTCAAGGATCCAAAGCCCGCGTATGGAACAAAGCCCCATACAAAAGGGAACTTTCCCTTCTCTTCTCTCTTTCCATCATCCTCCAGCAAGGCCATAGCCACAAATGCATCTCCCCTACTTCAAGCAAGGATCCAGCACATACACTGTAGGATATTTGGGTGTATCTGAACTCAATGGTGGATGGCCGGGTCATACCATGCCCTTTGCCGCTGAGTTCAATGGAGAAAAGTCTATGCTAGTTCCAATTCCTTCCAAGTAAAAAAATTCTACTGACAAGCACTATTATTTGCTTTTGAGGAGTGAAACAACTTCTGGGGTCTGATATTTAACCTCCTCAAAATCCATTATAAGTTACCCACTCAGCAAAAATATGGGTTAAAAAAACTAAACATAACCCAAATTTTCAGTCCATCCACCACAACGTAGTATACATCTTGTTTGACAGGAAAGCTACTGTGGACTTCCAGGAGCATAAATTTCCCTCTTTCTCATGCACCCACATCATGGATTACCTGTCCTACTTTATGGCCTTTGAATGATGCCATTCTGGAAAACACCAACATCTCTAATGCTGTACTGACAAGCATGTGTTTAAAATACACATAAAGCAAATATAAAAACAATTCATGGCACCTTAATCTCATGTCATCCCGTGAAGAACAGATTATAATCCATAAAACTAACTAAATAAATAAATCTTCTATTATTATTATTATTATTATTATTATTATTATTATTATTATTAGTAGTAGTAGTAGTAGTAGTAGTAGTAGTAGTAGTAGTAGTAGTAGTAGTAGTAGTAGCAGCAGCAGCAGCAGCAACAACAACAACAGCTTCTGAACACAGCTGCCAGGTGTTAAGATGGAGTTGGCCTTCTCCAATGATCAAGCTCTTTCCAATATTATTAGAAATAATATTGCAATACTATTATTATTGATGTTGTTGTTCTGTTGTTGTTGTCTTACTGGCTGATATTAGCACAATTACTTCATTTTAAATTGCTGGGAATACAACGTTCAAAGTACAAAGATGATTTTTAAACATACATTTTAAACTCTAAAAGCTAAGCTAAATATGTTTTCCTTACCAATAGCAAAACCAACCCCAAAATTTGGTGCTATTAGTCCATATATGTTTTTAGCAAGTGGTACCTGAAGGTAGAGAAGAGAGGGAAGAAACAATATATTGGATTAACACATACTTTTTCATTGAACTACCAGACAGTGTTCCTGGCAGGCAGCCTACTAACGTTCTGTGTCAGACAAAATGAGTCACGTTCGAAAGCTAACATTTCAATTTAGAATTACTAAATCACATTTTGTATATGTCTACACCAGTGTTTTTCAACCTTTTTTGGGCCAAGGCACACTTGTTTCATGAAAAAAATCATGAGGCACACCACCATTAGAAAATGTTAAAAAATTTAACTCTGTGCCTACATTGACTATATATAAACAGTAATTCGCTTCCTCCACCGGGGAAGGGGGGTTGTTCCTCCTGCTGGCGCGCCTTCCCGCCCTTCTTCCTCCTCCTCCTCCTCCTCCTCCGTGGGCTTCCCATCATTCATTCATTCATTCCGTCGTTTGGAATGCTGGCACGCCTTTCCCCACCCCACCCCCACCCCAGTCGCCCGCCCCTCCTCCAACCATTCATGGCACATCCGGCTGTCCAAGCATCTTCTCCCCCCCCCCCCCCCCAATCCGTCGTTTCCCACCGCCTGGGTCCCCTTCACTTCACCCGCGCCAAGGGGGTGCATGTGTGTGTGTGTGTGTGTGTGTTCTGCTTATATACCACCCCATACCACTTCAAGTAGTCTCTGGGTGGTCGGCGGTGAGATTTTTAGCTGCTCCGGACGTGCGGTTTGTCCGCTCCAGCCGGCGCCCCCCACCCCTTTTGAGGCTCCTTTGCCTTACCGGGGGAGGGCTCCCGGCTCCGTCCGCGCAGCAGAGGATCAGGGCCTTGCCCAGCGAGGCGAGCGGTGGCCGTGGCGGTGGCGGACCGCCCGTGACCGGCAGCAGCAGCAGCGAGGCTTGCGGCCTTGCCGCGCTCTGGCCGGTCTCTCTTTAACAGGCCGCCTACCAGCTGGGCTCTCCGATCGGAGCCCTGATAAGGGCTCCGGCAGGGGGAGCAGCTTCAGCGGCAGCGGGGGGAGCGGCCTGGGAGGAGGCGGCAGCGGCGGCGGAGATCAGATCCCTCTTCTTCGGCGGCCCTGTGCATGCGTGTGCGCGTGTGCCTGGGGTGCGGGGCGTAAGCACGTGTGGATCCGCCTCTGTGCCGCTCTCTTCGGGCCAAGACGCCGATGGGGGGGGGAATAGACGCAGATGAGCAAAAAAAAAAAAGTCTGTCTCTGTGTGTGTGTGTGTGTGTGCGGCAGCCGGCTTCTTTCTGGACGCCCCGCCTTCCTCCGGCTCGCCGGAGCACACCAGCCAACATCTCGCGGCACAGCACTGTGCTGCGGAACACCGGTTGAAAAACACTAGTCTACACAATTGATACATTGAAGCCTTCAAATCTGAAAATTCTCATCAAACACCAATAATTTATGATAAATACTTACAATCTACAATCATGATTATGTTTTGAAACTGTATAAATGTTTGTATATTATGTGAGATATCAATATAAATAAAAATTCAAAAAAAATATCTGAAAATTCTCTTACAGTGGATTGAAGTGTGTGTGTGTGTGTGTGTGTGTGTGTGTGTGTGTGTGTGTGTGTGTGTGTGTGTGTGTGTGTGTGTGTGTGTGTGTGATACCCCAATTACTGCAAGCACAGATGGGCTTCCCATTGATTTCATGTCATGCTTTCCTTCAAATAAACCCATCTGTATAAATAAACACAGAGGCCATTAACTTGTTGCGTAAGTTAGGGCTACATGAGGCTGATCATATCAGCAGCAGAGGACTTTCATAACTAAAAACTTCTGTCCTGTGGTCCATCTAATGCATGTGTTATCAGTTTAATTGCATGCAAGAGATGGATGCCCAAGGATGGAAGAAGGAAGTCTTTAATTGCTCAAAAATGGTTATTGAAATATTCAACCTTCTCGAATATTTCAAGATTATAATGGCTCTTGAGCAGTCTTCACAAAATTGTATTGCAGATGTGACCAATGTTTGTTTTAATACTGCAATGTATTTCTGAATGGATTCTGATCAGATGTTTTAGTTTTAATGTATTTTTTTAACTCGAAAACTTGGCATGGTGCACAACTTATGAGCTACTCCCTTTATGTTGCAGGGAAACATTTCCAGCCATTGCTGAATATTTTCTTTTGTGTTTTAGGAGGAGGGTGCTAGGAGGTCTTCAAGGACAAATAGGACAAATATGCCCTAATTCTAAATATTGTGCTGTATTGTACAGCTTTGCAAATAAATAAATAAATAAATAAAGGAAGGAAGGAAGGAAGGAAGGAACTGGTCAGTACCACCAATGAATTAAAGGAAGATACGAAGCTGATTTTTTAAGTATAGAAATATTAATTTTTACTCACACACAAAATGCTTACTCCCACTATTAGCATCCCTATTAGAGCACACAGCCACCTATCAAAGAAGAAGTGCAACATTTTAGACATAAAAATGGATACCTGCTTTGAACAGTATTGTTTGAGAAAAATGATGTAATAACATGATTATAAAATCAAATAGCTTAATCCGCTCACCTGTAAAACCCTCGTTAGTTTTACATTACGTAACTGTTTTAAGGAATAGAGGAAAAAAGTAGAACATAGAGTTGTACTCTATCAAGGAATTAAATGTATTTAAAATTCAGCATACCGTCCCATTTTGTGTGCAAGGACCCCAAACAGATTAGTTCCAATAAGATAAGAAACGCTGGCTGGAATGAAAGCAACGCCTAAAAAATAAGAATGGGACATCTTATCAAGAATGGTTTCAGTGAAGCACTGGAAAAAGTAATAAGTTCAGATGCAGCAGCTATGATTAGAACATGTCTAATGAAGGTTTACAGGCTGAACTAAAAAAATCTAATATCCGGTTTATTTCAAGCTTTTTGTCAGATCTAGGAAGATTATCCATCAAATTTAAAGCCTTATTGTGCTTTAACAGTATACTCCATATCAGATATGTGCATCTCAGGGGACGGGGTAGAGGAAGAGGGAAAGAAAAGGAGTGGGTGTATAAATAAAACAGGTAATTTGAAACCAAACCAATAGTTTCAGAATTATTATTATTATTTGTATTATATTTAAATTTTGGGCTTATGCAATGTTAATTGTAAAACTGCCTGACCTATTACTGATTGCCAGCTGAAGCCATAATGCCCATACTGTGAGAGAAGCACAACTCACAGAGATTCAACACAAGATGAACTTCCCAATGCAATGGATAGTGGGGCTGCTGCATGTACGTAGAAACCCTCCTCAGTGAAATGGAGCCCTTCGACTGAGATGCAAATCTCTGATAACCAAAACTGCTGTTTTTGATCAATTAACTGCCTTCTTCCCGCTACACTTTATTTTGTTTATGATACTAAGCCTGAAAATATAACTAACAGCTGTCCATTCACACAGCAGGGCTTCTCCCTTCTCCCCTCCTCCCTGCCCCATCAAATCTGCTCTGGAGCATCTTCCAAGTGGAGCACTTGGGTAGAGGTTGGAAGACAGGACTGAAAAATCTATTCGGTCAGAATTTTCCATTCCATCATAAAACAAATGGCACTGGTTGCAACCCACTGTGCATAAAATACCTAGCATCCCTTGTCCTTGTATTATTTGAGTAAGATAGTAAAAGCAAAGGCTGCACATGAGTAAAGCTTAGAGATAGGCAAGAATCATCAAGATAATAAGCCTGAGTGTCAATGACAAAGTAACACAAATTACACCATCAGTGTGGGCAGTCGCTGTTACCTACTGAGTCTCATGGCTTGGTGCACAATAGCAAATGCCTACATTGAAACCTTAACTTGGTAAAATATGTTGCTGAAATTTACACCCGTGGAAATACACTGGCATGGATAGACCAGAGGATTCCAGCCAATGATCAAGAGAAATGTGGACAATCACCTGGTAGATATCATTTGATTAGTATTCCTACTTGGAGCGGGGCTTTGTAGGCCCCTTCCAACTTTGCTATTCTATGATTCTATGAATGCTCTAGCAAATCTGATTTTGGAAAATCCTGTTTGATTGGTTGTTTGGTTGATTTTCCTAATGGGACTCTGCTCCATACTAAGCAGACTGCTGTTGAGTCTAGGCGTAATGCCAGTGTAGCACTAACAGGCACAGATATTGCTCTTGATGAAGTGGAGAATATGGTGTATATATTGTGGGTTACATCAGAACTAATATCTTCACTGAAGGCAGAGATTCAAACTCAGTTCTCTTGAGTCCTATCCCATCACTATATCCCAAATACTACACTGGGTAACAAATAAAGAGAAAGGCATTATTTTGCAAATATCCATTCAGTAATTTAGATGCCAATCTGAAAACTTAAACTAGAGGTTTTTGGATTAACAATCTCAAACATCCATGGGATTCAAGATGCAGTAATCAAAGAAAATACTTTATTCCACTTTACCAAGTTGCCATTTTCTTGAACACATTGTCTCCATCATCCAGATCGGTAATGCTGGTTCCAGCATAGCAATTGCCATATTTGAAAAACATATTGATCCTAGAGTTGAGATGGAAAACAGATTGCTGAAAATTATGTCACTTAGATTCCAATCAACAGCTGGAAAGGGCAGCATTGACAGAAGTAAAATGTGTTCTGAAGGCCCCTTTCAATATACAAAATTGATTGCAAGTACAGTAAATTGCTGGAGTGGGAGAAAAATCACATAAACCTGTAATTTCACCTATGTACCAGTTGTCCAAAAGTATGAACAATAAAAGGTTACACTATTTTTAAAGGAGAAACACTGATGATTTCACTGTGAGGTAAAATTCAGGAAGCTAAATTTTACAAGGGACAAGGCCCAGTTGTATTACAAAAATATTAGCTCTATGTGCCACTGGCTCTATGACAATGGACTTGCAGACATGAATTGCAACAGACTATTTAGCAATAAGCTAAGTACTACTGGACAATACTTAGACTTCAGTTCTGTATTACTTATATTATTTATGCACTATGTCACATGCAAAAGACATATGTGTTTATTTTCCCTGTCTACAAAGAACAGGAATTATTTATTTATTTATTATTCTCCACTTACAGGATTTTCTGCTGAATGAGCTTTTGAGAGAGGTTCATAAACTTATTGGTGAAAGTCAAAACCATAAAACTCACATTACCACCATTTGCATTTTAGGCATTTTAAGCACTTTTCAATCTTTAAAACAAAATTTTGTATCATGTCCTAAACAACAGTGAAATTATTTCTCCTGGGAAAAGACTCTCATCACATAGTTCAGCACAAAATGACCACTGCTGTCATTCTTTGTTCAGAAATGCCAAAATGTATTAAGCTGCATACATCCGATCCCGAAAACAACGTTATGGTCTTACTAGTGCTGTGATCCTGAGGGCAAGATGCAAGAGTTCAGTACGGTTTTGCAAAGAAAGATAAAATGTTATGTCTAATGTAATCTTTCCACCATATTCTGTACCTCAAATACTCAGATGCCTAAAAGCTCAACGAAGTAAATAAATATTGCTTTGCCCAAAGCAACTTTGTGTCTGAAACTCAAAAAGCAAACTTTTGCAAGAAAATAAAATAAATCATATGCAATCAGTGTAGAAGGATGCCATTCAACAATAAAAAGAAATCTGTGATACAGACTGAATGTTCTAAATTAGACATTAAGTACAGACTTCCGTTATTAGACAGCCCTGAAAGCTGTGCACTGGTCAGCTCAAACTACAATTTTGTTAATTTGTTACATTATATGTCTGTTCTCAGTTATCCAGATGAGTTTATCTGGAAGTTGAGTCACTGCAACTGGACTTATTTTCTTGAGATACTAAAACGTTTTTCTGCTTATCCAAACAGTTTCATTGGTCTGAGGAAAGCTAGTGGTGAGTCCTCCATTTTATAGTTCACTTTGACCTCATGTCACTATGGTCTGAAATAGGCTCATAAGATGGACAATAGGCTGAATAGGGTCGTTAGGTGGACATTGTCTCAATAGTCTTATTATGTGGACAATGACCTAAGGTGCAAAAAAGTCCCACCTTTACAACCTTCCCAACACCCGTAAAGTATGAGTCGTTAGCCATGGCCTTGTTGGTGGAGGTGCGAAGTATTTTTGATTTGTTTGGGGGTTGTTGAAATTACTGCCTGATAAGTAACAGATAGACTGTGCCTGAGCCCCCCCCTCCACCTCTGTTGAGAGAGGGGTTTTCAATACTCACATGAACCTATCTTCTCTGTCAAATATGTGTATATCCTCATCTATGAATGAGTGCCCTTCGTCCTTCAGGAGGAGGTATATTGCTGATTCTGGTCCTGAGCTGTTTGCCCCTCCTATGTTGGGCCATCCTTCTTCTTAATGGCTGTTTAGTTTCTCCAATGTAGAAATCTGCACATTCCTCACTGCATCCCTGTTTACTTCAAACCCACAAAAATACTAAGGCAGAGACTCATCCACCCAAAAGACCCTACACCAAAACACAAAAGGAGCAATACAGTATATGCAGTCCAATGCACCTTAGGCCATTGTCCACCTAATGAGTCTATTGAGACTATTGTCCACCTAACAACTCTATTCAGGCCATTGTTCATCTTATGAGACTATTTCAAGCCATGGTGACATGAGGTCAATGTGAACAGTAAAATGGACAACTCACAACTAGCTTTCCTCAGACTGACAAAGCTGTTTGGATGAGCAGTGAAATGGTTCAGTCTCCCATGAAAATAAGTCCAGTTGCTGTGACTCAACTTCCAGATTGTTACATTATAGGAACTGTGCACTCACTTTGGCCAAATTCCTTCTTCTGAACCAAATCTACCCAATTCATTTATACAAGGATCAGATCATAACAAATGGTCAGATACAGTTCCAGAGCTAAGAAAGATGGTTTGAAGGAATTTTGTGAATTGGACATCTAATTTAAAGGTGGAAAAGACAAACTGGGTGTCACCAATATGAACAAATAATGAAACAGGGTTGATTTAATCCCAGGAGAAGAAAAAGTGGTCTTTGCAAACTGACAGCTGAATCATGCCACCTGAAGCATGGGATTTAATTAGCCCTCTTCAGTCACTGTGCTTTCATGGAACAACTGTGTGGGACAACACAGGTTTGACTCATGGACTGCATCATGTTTGAAATCTCATTCAGTGCTTACACAGGAGCAGCATATTGATTTGAGAATTCACCCTTCATACTGGTTATGATATTCCAGCCCATAGCCCCCTGTCTTTCTTTCCTTTCTCTACCCCTGCCTCTGCTGATCCTTCCATCCACTGTTCCCACTTTTGCCAACATTTTTATGGTTTGCTGTAATGCCACTTTCTTATTTAAAGCTTCAGTCTCCTACATTTCTCAAAAACATCTCTGTAGAAAAATAACATGGAAAAGTACTTAACAGTCAAAGAATACAGACCATCAAAAGTATGAATGCAATATATTTTATAGCCAAAACTACTAACTAAAACTATGCCTTCTTTCCTTCCTTCCTCCTCACTGCTATTTGTGAAGTCAGTACTGGGTCCTTGAAAAGTGCCACTGTATCTTAATGCAGCTAACCATTGCCCCAAACAGGTGAAGGCACCATCCCAGGTCCCAGAGATACTCAGGTTCATCCCCCCACCACCACCTTTTCCATTAGAAAAACATACATGCTTACAGAGAAAATAAATGTCTATTTTTCACCTGTTGTTTCCAGATCCTGAATCTTAATTGATATGACCATATCAACAGCACTAGTCTTTTCATTTTAAATACTAGACAGCATCATGCTAAACAGCATCTGGTTTCTCACCAGGGCATTAGCCAAGAACAAATTTTAAAGACAGATAGATATATGGCTAGAGAACAAAATCTCTCTGTATGCAATACAAAATGAAGAGTGGTAAATAAAATGCCCCTATGAATCAATGAAACAACTGGAGGAAGTGACTTACCAAACCCCTCTGATTTAAAGGCCCTACTCCACTGCTATTTACTGTGCTAAGCAACAGGACTGTTGTCACTGTTTCATTTTAAAATTTAAAGAATGAACAAAAATGAACAGAGAAGGATAATTATAACCCAAAAGAAATTAGCTGCACTTTATATCAAATTTAAGATTAACATGTTTTTAAATTGCATGCAACTAATTTCTCCATTAATTTCACTGACATTTTAGCATGACTAATGTTCCCCGGATTGATCCTTTCTGTTCTATGCTTCTGATCATATGTTTTTCCTCCTGTGAAGCTAAACGGTAAATGATCCCAGACAAATAGCAAGTACTCTTTCATAGGGCTTGTAATTAAAACTGTGGAGTTTGCTACCATGAGGCAAATAGATGGTTGCAACAAAAGGGTTTCCAAGAAGATAACAGCTATGGATACCAATTAGTTTCCATTAGATATGATAGCTATCTAATCAGAGCAACATGCCTTGTGTCATGTCGGGCAAAGGTTCCAGATGCAGTTTCTAGTATCTTCAGGGACAACGGGAGGGGGGGGGGGAAACCTTCCTAAAATCCCTGAGAGTTGCTGTCAGAAATACTAGATGAGGTAGGCCAGAATATGGCAGTTCCCTAATGTTCCTATAAAGGCCAATAAGCCAGAAATATTAAATATGAGCAGGAAGATACTATTATACTCGTAAAGGATGGATTTTAAAAAAAAATCCAAGTCTCATAATTCTGTTGGACCCCCTTCCAGAGAAGAAACAGCTTGGAATTGAGGGAGCTGCTCAATCTCCTGCTGGTTTGAGGGCCCCTGCCCCCATAATTCAGCCTTGGAGAAATGATGGGTCTGGGAGTCCTCCAGTTCTGAAAATCTCATCCCTGGGACTCATGTCCTGCTTTTGGTTTTGATCTAGGGAAGTCACTGACAGCTGTGTGAACTGACTGCTCAACTAGACAACCCTTTGGTCTTGTTGGCGCCTTTATTCTTAAATACATTCCTGAGGAATACTGTTGGTATGGAATTTGCTGATTTAGGCGGGAGCACAATTAGTGGTTGTGTCCAGTATATGAGTTCAATTCGTCTTACAGGTGTCATTGGTTTCTTTAGCCCTCTTCTCCCAGACTACCAAATGTGGAACAAAAAAGGGGCAGGGAGGATTTCACAGCTAGGTACGAACTGAAAATACCTGCAGCAATAATGATGTATGGGTCCTTCAAGAGTGTCAGCAACGATGCTCCTTTCTGACTCTGCCAAAAGACAAAACACCTTCAAGACTAAGGGATGTGTAATAAAAAATTCTATTTTAAAAATAATTTTGTTGAAGGACTTACTTCTGGTTGTATTCTAGATGGCTGTAGAACTAGCAACTGTATTGCTGCAGAAAAGGAAATCAAAATGGAGTGATGCATTGTATGTAAGTTATAATGACATAATCAAAAGCAATATGCAAAATCCAAAGTAATATTTCTATTTACCTCCATCTAAAAGAGCTAATGCAGCTAAAACCAGGAAAGGTGTCGTCTTCCCAACGAATTCATACATCACACTTCCGAAAGGTGGACCCACTGTGGGAGAAAAATGATCATTTACAGAATCAACTCATACTTTGGATCATTATAAAATTCATAGCAAAACACCAAGAATATTTGTTGGTGAACCTCTATTAGTATAAATATTCCACCTAGCATTTATATATAAATCTCTTATTCTAATAGGAAGAAATTTGCACTAATAGCAAACTTATTATCCTCTGTAAAGTAAAATAAGAATTTATCCTTTGATAGTGGGGAAAAACAGGAAAGGGAGCTCATAGTTTCTATCAAGCACAGCTGATAAACATGCCTACATCAACAGAGTATGGGGAGCTCATGCATTTCCTGGATTCTATAGAGAGAAAGCTATATAGTCCAAAACCCAATTGGAAAAAGACCCATGCGTAAGGCCAACTGCACCAGAGGTTTTTTCCGTTGTCACTTGATGCCTGTCAGGCAAGAACTTGAGGAGCATGATGGTTTGCTGGCCGTACAGGCATGTTTACTTGCACCGTATCCTGTTCATACATTCTTGGACCTCCAGAATTCTGACCCAATTCCATGGCCCTTGAATGCAGGTGAGTACGCATAGGGTTGCAGCCTAAGTGGCATAAATCAGAATGAGCAAGAAAACCACCCATAGTTCTCCTGCAAAATGTATCACTCAAGAAACAATGATTTATACATGCTGAAATTATAAACCATATGTCCCCTGTGCTCGAACCCCACAGCAGCATGTTTTTATAAAGAGGGAGACATGAAAGTGTCTAAAATTGCACATTTTGTTCCAGGGAATGTCGTCCCACTTACCTAGTACCCCCATAGCCATGCCTCCTAGGGCAATCCCCATGGCGTTGCCCCGTTCTTCATCATCCGGGTACACACTGGCCAGCATTCCCATCCCTGTGTAAAAAAAAGAAAGAAAAAGCAATTGCAAAGAAAGAAAAAGAGGCAAGCTCACTATGCTCTTGCTTTGGGGCATATGAGTGAGACAGAAAACGACACCAGGGTATGAATAGTCAGACACAGATGAAGCCCATTAACATGCTTATCTTCACATGTTGGCATCATCTTGGGCATTGGAAGAACAGACAAAAGAAAGTATTTTTTTCACCCAGCGCATTGTCTGTGGAACTCCCTGCCACAGGATGTGGTGATGGCATCTGGCCTGGATGACTTCAAAAAGGGATTGGACAGATTCCTGGAGGAAAAGTCCATCATAGATTACAAACCATGATGGGGATGTGCAATCTCCAGGCTTAAAACCGGGGTACTTCAAGGACCAGATGAAGGGGAGTGGTATCAGGAGACAGATATCTAGTCTCGTGTGCTCCCAGATGCATTTGGTGGGGCCACTGTGAGATACAGGAAGCTGGACTAGATGGGCCGTTGGCCTGATCCAGCAGGGCTCTTCTCATGTTCTTAGGAAGCCCCTTTAGTTGTGATCCTTCTACTTTCAGATGACTCTTCCATCCAGAAATAGCTTTCATAATTAGAAAGGAAGGGGGGTGAGTTTTGCTTATTTTCTCTTCACCATGCCTATTCCTCCATCTGCTCCAGAAGGTTGGAGATCCCTTGGGACATGCAGTAGGGACAGGTAACTGGGGTGGGGGTGGGGAGACCAAGAATATCACCATCCATCTCACTTACAGAAGCATCTTCTAGATGAATGTGTTACATCAATGAAGAAAAACAACTGGGTAAAACTCAGAGGGAAAATGGAAGAAATCTCGGGGGTCACGAATACTTTCAGAAAAATCCATCCCACAATACACAGCTTATATTCCTTCTATCTAACCTATACAACTTATTTAATATTTCAAGAGCAGAAAAATGCTATCACAATTCTCAAATAGAATACAGAGTTAAAATTATTTGCAGATATATCCTAAATTATTAATCTGATTATTAGAGCAATTTGTATTAGAATTAGGAAAGGTTTCAATGCAAATTAAAATCCCTTAATAATCAAGGAACAGACCTTGTCAGGAGGTTCATTAGTCCCTCTGATGAAGAGTAACCTAGATTATCATGGATACCTGCCTGCAACAGAAGAACACGAAGAACCAACTCCTTGGAGAGATCTTGCTATAAACAGCAATTTATAGCTTTCTGAAAAGGCAAACACTGCAGAAAAGACACAGGAATTAAAAACAACAATTGGGTTAAATCTAAATAGATTTAAAAGTTAAAGATACTTTCGCTCATTGAATTTAGCCAAGTGTTGTTGCTTTCTGTCTGTCATGGCGCTTTCAATGCTAACAGCATTACTTTCTTTTTCTTGTTGAATTTAAATTCATCAGAGCTGAAGTGTTTTCCAACTTCCAGGCTACACAGTAAGCAAAGAGCAAGAAATGTACATGATAACAGACATCTTGATTAAAACAGCATCTGTACAGACCTCTCACAATGCACTCATAATTTCTAAAAAAGCCACAAGAAGGGCCCAAACCAAGATAAGTTCAGACTCTCCAACCACTATTTTTCAACTGAAAACAGCACAGAGAAGGGAAATCTGAAACCTCCAAGAGATACATAATTTAACATATAATGGATAGAATAACACAATCCCAGCAACACCAGGCCCACACCTAGGATCTGTGTCACCCAGGGTGACAAATGAATTTCCACCCCCTTCAAGCACATGGTTGAAATACTGTTTTGTCATTGTAGCATCCCCTCTAGCATGGCACCTGGGTCACATGCCCTGCCTGCTCCCCCTAGTTGTGGCCCTGATAACCACAGATCTTTTTTGTGTGGTTGCCTATTGTCTGGCAAAAGAAGGCAATGTAGAATTTGCCAGTTTCTCCCATTCACTCAAGAGTGCTGCTGTTCCAACAATTTGGGCTGGGGAAAAGAATGCTGATGGAAGGACCATATCCACAGCAGAGTTAAGATCTGCAAAGGGAACATTTTCGAATGACTTCTAACTAGTCACCCCATTTCTCCAATCATAGCTGTTAGCAAAGTAGAACAAAATGATTTGTCTGCAATTGTCACTATGGAAATATGTTTCCTTTCTATCTGTCCTTGCTTCCTACCACAGGAAGGGGATATAGATGGAAAAGATAAACAAACAAATAGGACTTACTAACTGTCGAAATAAACATGATGCAGAAGCCAGCAAACATGGGGATCTGATAGCCTATTCTGGTAGAAAACAAAACACAATATTTTGGTTTCAAAAGCATTTTCTCCTCGACAGCAGAAAATGCATTTCTTCTATTTTTTAAAAATTGTACAATTTGCAGTTCCTTCTCAGTAGTGTGTTGTTCACTCAATGCTCATTCAACAGTAGCAACAGCAAAGATTCAACCATCTTCAGAGTATTTATTGCACCCTATACATCACAGGTTGTGAGTAGGGTAAAAGAGCATATATTTCATCTGTTAACAGGGCAAAAGTAGCAAAACTGGATCCTGAGAGGCATTCTCAACAGCCCCCCCCCCTTGCTTAGGTAAGAGTTACATCTTGAGGCACAAATTGTTGTGATATATTGAAAGTTCAAGGGTAATACATTTCTCATGGTTTTCCTGAACCTCAAGAGAATCACACACATCTTAGATTTCTTAATTAGGGGAATACGAATGCTATTTGCATTACAATTCTCTACACAAAAATCTAAGAGGGAATCACATCCTTTTTTGGAAATGCTTAAGGTGGAAAGGCTTCCACCTCTTCATCAGAAACATGGCATACCTTATCCATTCAGTAGGGAAAACCATCCCAGCAAATTTCATTCAATTCCTCATAGTAATAATAATTTTAAAAATTGGCAATTCCTTTAATTAAAAAAGATAGACATTTAAAGGCACAAAGCACAATTCCTGTCCTTGTTTGACAGCCATTATTTTCCTGAATATTCCTCACACACAAAAAGATAAACACTATTCCAGTGAATGTCATCCCATTCAGACTCATAATTGCTTATTGATTCACAATGATGACCTGGAGAAGGCTGGAATTTTTTGTTTTCCAATTCCAGGTTAAAATTCAGAATGGAATTCAAATCAGGTGGCCTCCATTCTGGATCAAGCTCAAATGAATTGTCCTTTGAATTGGCAAATAGTAATCTAAACTCAAACTTGGGGTCAGTCCAGAAAGGCATCTGATACTTTGAAACTATAATATTGTGACTCAACTGCATTGAAAGAACCCCCACATTTATATTTTGCAATTATATAACGACACATTGGAAAATTCCAAAGACTAAATCAATTTGCATTTTTTCCAGATTCAGTAAGGATTCCAAGAAGTGTCTCGATCTCACTCCTGCTTCATTTCTAGTTCCCATATTCTGATATTTGATATGTTTCAAAGGAGTCTTCTCTTACACAAAAGCTTTCACAAAAAGGGCACCACTAGAGATGTGAGGGCCCAGGAAAAAAACTGAAATATTCAGGGGGGGGGGAACATTTTTTCTGTTGTTTTTTTCCAGAAGCCTTTTGGTTGTTTTTTTTTATGAAAAATTAGAAAAATTTTAAAAAGAAAAAATGATATATGGGATGTTTTATTTTAACATGATGAATAAAATATTTTAAGACAGAGCATTCTAATATTTTCCAAATCATTTCTAAAAAATATGCATATTATCAGATTATTCTAATTACTGTGCAGTGAGGACAAGCAAGTCCTGTTCACTAGGTCTCAAAGCACTGGAAGAAAAATTCAGAGCAACAAAAATGATTCTGATTAAATTTCATGCCCATTCATTGAAACTTGGTCCCACTTCCTTCTATACATTTCCCCCCTCTTCAATTATTTTTATGTGAATGAGGTTTTTATTTTATTTTTATTTAATAAAAATTAGGGACTACCTACTATGTGACTTTATATGGATTACCATACATGATTGCATTGAAAGATTTCATAAGAACACTAGTGTTTTCCGTGTTGATTTTCACCCCTCATAATGGATTTTTCTTTTCTTCCTGCATGCTCTTTGTAGTTCTAGTGTTACCTCTTTGTAGTTCTAGTATTACCTTGTGGCACAGTGGTTAAATGCCTGTACTGCAGGTGAAACTGTGCTCACGACCTGGGGTTCAATCCTAGGTAGCAGGCTCAACGTTCACTCAGCCTTCCATCCTTCCGAGGTCGGTAAAATGAGTACCCAGCTTGCTGGGGGGGCAATGTGCAGCCTGCACCACACCGTAATTAAAATTGTAAACCGCCCAGAGACTACTTAAAGTGGTATGGGGCGGTATATAAGCAGAACACTTTGCTTTCCTTTGCTTTTAATGTTCTAAGATGCCTCTTCTAATTCTCTGTTCTTAACTTGAATATGTCTTAACTGTTATGGGCTGTATATTGTTCCTAATTATTGTAAGCCACCTTGAATCCTTTTCTAAGGAGAAAGGTGGGATAAAATATTCAAAATAAATAAAATAAATAAATAATACTGTGGAGAGGAATTATGAATTGTTAATTCTGGATTTTTAAACATTGTTTGTAGATGTTTCTTGTTCCGTATAAACTAGTAAACAGTCAAGAAGATTGTTACTCCACTTGTTACTTACAATTACAAATAAATATTATTTAAAAAGTAAATTCTGTTTTTAATAATTGTTTGGATACAATATATTTTAATATGCTAGTTGTGATAATTTTATTCCAAGTCAAATTGTCCATAGTCATATTTTATGTTCCTAAAGTAACAGAATGATGTTCAAGCTGTAAAAGTGGAGGAGTGTGTGATAATATGGCACTTTTTTCAATTTTTCCAACAATTTCTGGGGGGGGGGTTCCAAAAAGGGGGGATTTTTCCCCCAAGCTCCTAAATTTTTGAAATTTTACATCTCTAGTCACCACAAAAGGAGTACAAAGGACGTGAAATGGAAAATCATTAAAAGTAACTGACAACTACTTAACGGGAGGCCTTGTTATTTAAGAAAATACTGAGGTTTAGTGTAGGCTTCCTGTTCAAATACATACAGAAGTAAAAGATGTCCACTAGGGATGGGCACAAAATGAAAAAATTATGTTTTGTCTCATTTCCATTCGTCCCTTGTACATTTTTTCATTTCATTTCATATGAATTTTTTCAAAAAAATATTGTACAAAACGAACCACTAACGAAATGGTTCATGTTGGGGGGGGGGGGGAGCTGGAAAGTGGTGGATGGAAAAAAGTTATTTTTCCTCTTCTCCCATGCCCCAGCTGCCAGCTGATCAGCACTGGGGTGGGAGGGAACCTTTTTCTCACCCTAGTGCCAATCAGATGGTGCGCGGAGCTTGGTGAAGGGAAAAAGTTGTTTTAAAGCCTGGAGCTTTTAAAAAAAGCCTTTTCCCTCCTCCAAGTGGCTTACAGATGAACGAAATGGTTCATTTCAACAAAAATACCATTTTATTTCGTCTGTAACAAACTGCTGCTTCCTCGTGTCATTTCGTTTCATTTCATTTCGTTACATAACAACATGACAAAACAGCATTTTGTTTTTCATTTTGTGCCCATCCCTAATGTCCACACATGCCATTGCCATGGGAATGTAACAGGAATAGTTAAAGGAACGAGACAAACCTCTGCCTGAAATTTAGATACACAAAATGACAGATCAGTATCAAATGCCACTCTACTACATACCTATTTGTCATTGGTCCAATAAAGGGGTTAGTGATTAGCTGCACAGTTGCTTTGGAAGCAAAAAGCAAACCAACTTGCACATTTTCATTTAGTAGGTCATTGTCTTCCTTTGGGCAGTCAGATGATGATGATGGCAGTGTCGTAGTCACATTTACCACCATTTGCTCTGTCTGGGCGCGATAGAGATCTCCTGATCTTGTTCCTTCCGAATAATTTCCAGTAATCACTGTGGAGTTGTCATAATAGGAGAAGATACTCTGAAAACTGTCCTGGCTTACTGAAGGTGCCTCTGGCCTTATCGTTTGGCTTTCTGTAGCATTTTTCAGATGGCTAAGGCTGTATAAGTAACTGGGAATAATTGGCACTGAAAAGGCAAACAGAAGAAATATTATGTGGTATGCCAACGTCATCATCAAAATCTTAAAAACAAAAAAAAAATACATTTCTGAACTTTTATTGAACCAAATATATCCTGCCACAATACACATACAGCTCTTGCCAGGCTGAAGTCGCCCAATATCATTTTTGGAAGTTAAACAGTCTCCAACTTGTACCCGGATGGGAGACCACCATGGAATGTTTTGGACCGAAAAAAATTCTGCCTGAAAGCATAGGAAGCTATTGCTAGTCTTCTCTGATAATTTGGAGATGGAAGTCTGGGGAAAAAAACCTCTTCATCAGAAAACACTGAGAAGCAACTAATTTATAACTACAAACCATTTATCACTTATGTGCAGAAAGCTCTGAAGCAAAATACAAAACTCCTTCTTCCTAGCTTGCATATACCACAGGTGTCAGAGAGATTTCTTGAAAGGTTGGAACTCAATGCTCTGTTGTGATCCTATCTAAATAGGCTGCATAATGTGTGCCAGAGCCCATCTGCGGTCACTCCAATAGAAAACATATAAAATATAAACTGGAGAGGATCCGAACAATTTTCTTCATTACCCGTAAATAAAAAAGCCCCCATATATACCAGAAACTGGGGAAGGCCTTTCAGGTGATAGAGGAGACCTTTCAGAAGCAGACATGACCGGTATGCATTAAGAACTGATGGCAGATAATGAAGGCAAATGGATAGATCCAATCAACCATTCCCTCCACAAGGATAAAAACTATTAGCTAAAGAGCTGTGAGATAGTGTGAAGATCTAGTGAATTATCTTGCATCTATATGTGGACGGGACATAGCTTGGAAGGAACTAATTATATATAAACCATTGTAAAAGAGTATCAATTATTATTCCTTTTTGACATCACTTTTAGCTTGCCTACACTGCTAAAATAAATCTTGAGCTGGGTCAGGCTCCCTGAAATTGGTCAAAAGTCACGTGGTTTTTATTTCGGTGTGTGTGTCTTCTTGGGACAACTTTTGCCCCTGTCTTACTGCACCTTTCCTTCAAAAGCTTGCATTGGAATGACAAGCTGGGTGGGGAGCTGAAAGGCAGTGAAAGAAGAGTCTCGACTGTCTCCCCAACCAAGATGATTTTGCACTCAGTCCTGCTTCGTGAGCCACACAGCAGCAATAGCACAGCCACAGCAGCCGGCTGTCATTTCATTAAAAGCACCTTACGTGTTACAAACATTGAACTGTAAACAGAAAAATATCTGGGTATATGAAACATTTAACATGTCATCTTAAATAACACAGCAGTGGTGGTCCTCAGCTATCCTTTAAGGGTGTTTATACACGACCCCTAAGCTGCGCTGCAAATGGCTCCCAGCTCCGGAGCTTAGAAATGTTTCCCCACCAGCTCTGGAGTTTGCAGACAATTAAGTGTGACCCCGCCCACTTTAGCGCGACCCAGCACATTTTTCATGAACCTGCTCTCTGGAGGTGAAAAAAATTTGATGCGGATAAGAGTGCTGGGCTCTCCTCGCTTGTCTGTTGTTGTTTTTTGCCTCCCGCCCCTTTAAGAGCCCCTTGAGAAGGAACCAGGAAGTAACGGGGCTTGTGGCAACTTCGACCGGCACCGACAGGTTAGTAAAGGCTTCTTTTGTCCTTTTTTCCCCTCCCCCCTCACACCGACAGGAGCAGGAAGTGCTGAGGGGTGGGGACGCAGGAACAGAAACGAAGCCCCAAGATCTCTGGTCCAAATTTAAGGGACCAGCGGATCTTAGGGGTTGTGTGAAAAGGCCCTAAGTAAGCATTACAAAAATCCAAATGCCACCCAGAAAACGCCACCTATCACATATGCTCCCAAGGACTGCCAATCCACCTATCTTACATGTTTCATATGCTGGAGCAAAAGAAACACTGATAGAGCAAAAGTATAGAATAAAATAAAATTTGAGAAAGATTTATACTGAAGAAAGAAACGCTGGCCTTTTGTTTCGTCATTCTTGTTCTCTGCAACGCAGCATATGAACTTGCTTGATACAAACAGATAATAATCAACATTTATCAACAGAATATTGGATTTGTACACATTATCCTCTGCCAAGTTCTTTATGCTCATTCTACAAAATGTTTTGCTTAACATTTGAGAGGAAAGAGGGAAGGATATAAATTTAGGGCTTAATCTACAGTGAGATAAAGAATGTTAGAGACCTGGCTGTGGAGCCAACAGTCAGGAGTTTGCCTCCCCAATGTGCCTCCAAGGAGAAGAGACACCCTGTGTAGCTCTGAGTAAGCTGCACATCTGAGAATATCCCCAAAAGAAAGGAATGGTGAGCCACCAAAATCACCATAATTCTGAATTGACCCAACAGCACATCATCATAATCAACATTAGACCAATATTCCCAGTGAGATCAGTAGGATATGTCATGACTAATATTTATATTGGATGGCAATGGGATCTAGGTACCATCGAGTTAGTCGTACACAATTTACTATAGTGGTATATCTGTTTTATTAACTGTAATAAATGTATGCAGCAGAAATAATGTACATGTACTATTTGCATACAATTGTCTATATGTATTGACTGTGGCAGCAATTATATTTATTCAGAAAACCTGTGTGCTGAGATAAGTGAAAGGCTTTTGAACATGCAGATTACTGGGTAACAAATGATATGTTTGCTAAGGAATTTTTTTTCTTTTTATGAAACTTAAGATCTTTGACAGGAGTATAACACTAAGGACACAATAAGGTATCAGATCCTCACTTATATAGCTTGCATGATATTGCTGGTATTGTCAGAGCAATCTTAATTATACTGAGGCCATGGATAAGAGAGAGTCAATTATTTAAAAGGGTACTTGGTTATTTCACTTTGGAAGAACTAAAGAAAAAGATCAAGACAGAATGCAAATATATTTTATTATTTTTGTCTTGTATGTCATCTTGAAAAAAGTGGGCTAAATTTACTTTAAATACAATTTGGCTTTAGAGTTGTTCCCATATATTTTCTGAACAAGCATGTTGCTAAGCATAGTAAGTCACAAATAGAACAGGCCCAATGAATCAGTAGGGATTTGATGAATTAACTCCTCCTTCAATTCCATTTAATGGGCCAACTTATATTCGAACGTGCTGTGCTAAGCAACAGGATTTCAGGGAATAATTGGTTTCTACAATCATTATGACAAAACATGTACACTTAAATAGAAACTTTTACTACTGTGGAACATTCATCTCTGATCACACTGGCTTTATGCTTTTTTTCTCATCACACAGTTAGCATCCACCTAGAGACTGAAACAAATGTGACGGTAAGAATTTATCTTTGACTCTACCTATATACAGTACATGCAAGCACATTTATGAGCATATGCAAAATTTGATTATGTTTGTTCAAACAGTATTTTAAAAAAATCAGTCTGCAGAATGCAAAACACAACAAAAAGTGCCACGTGGATTGCAAACCTAAATCACAGTTTCATATTCTGAATATCCAGGCATTCACAAACAATGTTTGGCTAGTTCATACGTCATAATAAACTGTAGTTAAGTTCTGCTAATCATTTTACTTGACATTTGAACTGAGATAACTTCAGATAAGTGTATGAATCTTTTTAGAAAGAGGAAATAATAGGTATAGATTGTAACTATTTCTCTACGAGATGCAAAGGAAATGTCAATTCTTCCTTGGCTACATTTGGAGACCATGTTGCATCATAGTATGAATGAGCTGCATTCAGTCATCAGCATATTCTCCGTTGCTTTCTCCTCCCTGATGTGGATTATGAGAAAGAAAAGCACAATTCTCCTCAAGGAGGCAAAAAGGAAGAGGGGTTGTATCAACCCAAGCCTCACTAAAGCTTATATAAGGGTACTGTATCTGTCAACGATGGCATTTATGTTTTGTTTAAACTACAGAAAAATCATAGGTAGTTATATAGCATCAACTGAACAGACTACTGCACTGTGAATGTGGAAGTGAAACCCAGTCCTCAGCAAACGGGAAACAAAAGTAAATAACCAAAAGCAAAGGAAAGTATTGTGCTTATATACTGCCTCGTAGTGCCTAAAGCACTTTATGGGCTATTTACAATTTAATATTTCAGGCTACACATTGCCCCCACTCCCCAGTGGACTGGGTACTCTACTCAGTACTTACTTACTTACTTACTTACTTACTTACTTACTTACTTACTTACTCCTCGTAGGGGACCCAAGGGAGTTCAAAACAACTATCCAACAGTAGGCAGTTAAAATTCTATATCAAGATTGTATTGAAGGCAATAAAATATAGTTTAAGACTAAAACCCAAGACTAAAAATCATTTTGAAACATTTAAAAATCTTTAAGATTAAAAACAAAAGCATCCCTGACACTGTGCTGCTTAAAAGCCTGCCTGAAAAAGGAAGCCGTGGCTTGACAATGAAAGGCCAAGAGGGAGAGGACCAGCCTGGATTGTTTTACAATGATGTTTCATGTTTCCAAATGTTTAAATTGGATTTACTTTAAAGAAAGGACATCTTGGTAGGAATGGGCCTTTGATATTAAAACACAAAAGAGGCTCCCCTTCATGCAACGTGTGTTCTTCTGGCCACCACTGAAAGAGAATCTTCTAGATTTGAATGATGCAATGTTTCCAAAAAGGGGGTACATTAAACCTTCATGCTTTTTTCATATTCCCTCTTTCATGTAACATTTCACTGCTTTTCTACATTTTGTCCATCAAACAGCATGAGAATTTTTTCATCCAATAGTGTTGCAAGGGTTAGCAGCAGCCAATCAAACTTTCCAGAGGGAGCTGGAATTTTCAATCTGTAAAAGGCCTAATCTATAAAAATGGTTCCTTGTTGGATTGCCCTGTGCTGGGCTCCTGGTGCCCTTTGTCTTCAATTATCCCTTACCAATTTGCTGTGCTTCTGTATTAAAACCTTTCATCTTTTTTTTCTCTTTTTTTTTTTTGGGGGGGGGCACAAATCTCTTTCATTTTTTGATTGATTTAATTTTTAGTGCTGCCAGGAAGCCTGCTTGTGTCAGCATGCCTCTTTAGGATTAGGTTGTTGGAAATACGCCTCTACTCACAATTTCTTGGGAGATTGTCCCATTTGACATTTTGACTGTTTTGGCCTTTATTTGCTTCCTTTTCATGGTTTTTTTTTTTGGAGAAAAGTCTTTTTTTTTTTTTTGCTGTTTTTCCATGTGTTTATCAGGGTGTTTTCTTGGCTTACTGATTTCTAAAAGTTGTTGTTTAGCAGATTTATTGTGCATTTAATCTGTTGAAGTGCATATTTTCTGTTAAAGGTGCAGGGGTTGAGACTGCTATTTGCACTTATGTGGATGGGTGTGGGTCAGGTGAGTGGATTTTTGTGATTGTGTCAGTGCCTTACTGGGATGTGTGGTTGGCTGTTGTAGTTGGTCAGGCACAGCTTGGGACATTTCTCTCTTGATGTTGTGTTAATGTTGGCTACTTTAATGAACAGGTGTTCCAGGCAACCAGGTGGGAAGCAATGAACTTATACAGTTTTCTCTTTTCTCAGGAAGGGTGCTTCACTGCTTTTTAAATTGGTTGCTGCATGACCGAAATATATTTTGCTTTCTGCATGAACTAGCAGTAGAGTTGCGATTCCTGCATAGGCCTGAACATGATTTTCGTATTTGCCATATACTGTTTGCTGCTTTTGAAGCAGATTGATTCTCTGCTACATTGTCTCTGCTGTTTTAGAACAGTTTTTATTCTTTAAGGCTTTTGGGGTCTGAGAAAACACAAATAGGGAAACGTAAAGTGGAAACCAGAAGAGACTCTCTCTTTCATGTAAAATGAGAGGATCAGTACACCTAAATATGGGGTGTGGGGGTGGGGTGGGGTGGGGTGGGGGTGGGTGGAGAGGCAACAACCAAAAATTCAAAAATGAAAGAAATAGGAAGGAAAATGCTTATCATATTCCTGTATATAGGCTGAAATCTTGTTGCGTGACTCTATCTCCAGAACAGAAATGTACAAATTGCCACTAATTAAAGGTTTCCTTTGGCAACTTTGGATGGACATGAATTCACTGAAACATGTAAAAGCTGTATGCACACCTAAATTGTGGAAGGAAATCTTTAATCAGCAGTGATTTACTACAGCTGCTGACAACATGCCAATTGGACTCATGAAGCTGTAAAACAAGATTTCAGCTCTTTTAAAAATACATGCACCTTAAATTAAGACTTAATTTTAAATGGCAAGTTGTTTTCAAGGGATAAATTTGATTTACATTTTAGAAACTGGACTGCATAGCTTTTATTGTTTACACTACATGTTTCAAAATCATCTAGCTTTATGAAATCTGACAAGATACCTACATATGTGTTATGTATTATGCAATAAGTAGCCTGCATAATTAAGTTATAAACTGTCCAGAGAGTGCTTTTTAAGCAGTATGGAGCAGTATATAAGCAGAAAAGTTTCTTTTGTTTGTTTGTTTGTTTGTCTGCTTGTTTGTTTACATGCACATATGACAACACTTCACTGAACTGCCTTCTGCAGATCTAGGAATATTCATCAGTAGTCAATAATGTGTCTTAGTAAAGTCACTTTTGTACTGATTGTATGGGCAACAGCACACAAACTTAAAAAAGGTTTACCATGGAGGTAAGTGCATACAAAGCCAAATCCCAATATATTTGGTATTGATCATATGTTGCTGAAATCAAATAGAATCCCGTCTTTGTGGGAGTACAGTGTTTAATTCTCTGGCCAAGACTGATCACAAATGAACAGTTCTATTGTTTTATTAAAACTGTCCTTATTTTGTGATCTATTGTGACTAAATGCTATGAACCTACATAATATCATAAAGAAAATTTATCAAAAGGAAACATGCATTTCAAGTTTTATCTTCTCTGTCATTTTGGTTTGTGCAACCACAAACAAAGGAAACTGCTGTAGATATTTTTAAAAACAAACTGGTGTTCTGTAATTTTGCTCTTAGGAATAGTTTTTCATCCAAATAATCATCCTAAGGTTCATGAAAACATCTAGAAAAGCAAGTCTGTTAAAACAATTGTAGCAAAAAGAAGTCAGACACAGATAATATCTATGCAGTTACAGAGTGTTATCATTCATTTTAGCCTACGTGGTAGTTAAACAAATAAATAGAAATGTTATAGTGGTTAAATGATAATATAATATAATATAATATAGGATTCATTTTTAAATAAATCTACATACCGACTACTGTAAGCAGCATGTTGTCCAATAGCAAAGCAATGAAGACAATCAACAAGATTAGTTTCCGGGATTGTCGACTCTCTCGGAGCCAGCTGAGGACAGCAAATTCATTCCAAGCCATGGTTTTGTTTCCCTTGAGTAACGGCTTATACTGCGAACATTAGGAAAAGGGTATCTTAATTTTAAAAAACAGAATTAAAACAGCATCCTATCCTTTTGTCTCCATGGTAGCCTTCTTCAAAGAGGACATCATTCCCAATCTGCGACCACAAAACTAATAAATATTTGCTTTTCTTTCATGCTGGTCCTTAATAAGAGGGGAGGGACTAGGGCTCTTTCTGCACCAGGGAATTAGTACTGACTGAACTAGTTTTCTTCTTTTTGTGATCAGTAATGAAATGATACGTGATTCTTCCAGTCATCAATGCTATCATTTCTGTTATTTCATGCAGGGGGGAATCCAACAAATTGTACAAGGAACTATTTAAAGGCTTTAGTTAAAAATGAATTAAAAAGAGCTAGAATTAAAGACAGTTTATGAGATACCAAATACGCATGTTATGGTACAAATTTTGGTTTGCTAAATGAAAACAATATGATTATTCAATTTGTAATATCTTCCATAAATGGTCAGTATTCAATGTATCCATTTTTACTTTAGGAAGAATCTTTTTAAATTGTTAATGATAAACAAGCAAGCAATATATATTTTCCAGTTTGTCTCTGTTTAATCCACTCCCGCCAATCTGCATAAATAACAAATAGCTGGGACTGGAAGTGCACATATATTTTACTAATATTTGCCATCTCAGAAACCCCTAAAATATTCTGCTTCATAACACTACAGGCAATCCTTCTCCAAAGGCCTCAGGGTTTACTTTTACAATTTCAGCTGAGAGGAGAGAACAACATGTAAAACAACGTGAAGCAAAGCAGGACTAAAGCATCACTTTCACCTCCAGTATCCCATCCTAAGAACAGTCAATTTTTTACTAGAAGCTAAGGAGAATTTAACAACTTGGTCTTGCTCAACAGGTAAGAACATTGTTCTCCACAGCCAAGGCACAAGAGAGGAATGCTATTTGGACCAAAGGCAAAACTAGTCTAGGTGATACCTTTATAAGTCACTAATAAAATAATTTTGCCCAACTCCTCAAATGGAAAACAAATGTTTTTTTTTTTTTTTTTTTTGCATTTATCTTCCCCACACACCCTCCATCCACAGGGACTATGGTCTCAAGAGAGCCAAATGGAGGGAAGTGGGGTTGGGTGGGCATGGATTATGTCCCTTTGTTTGGAGAGGTGGGTTTGAAACCCTGTCCTAGACTTTGATGCAGTTTTAACACCAGCTGTGCCTCCTGCCCCATCAGAACAGCGCCTGGCTGATATCATCTGGCCCCGAAACTCAAAGCCTGGCAGACTACATCTTTTGCCAAGAATGTATTTTGGTACAATGCTTTGATAAAGATGGCTTGCCATCGAAAGCTCAGCCTCATGACATATAAAGGTATCACCTAGCCTAGTTTTGCATTTGCGTTTCTTTGTTTTTTGGTCACACAGCCAAACCCTCACCCCTTTGATTTGTACCAAGTGGCTCTTCTACCCTTAATACAGGTAAAAGTCTGCATGCCTTCTCCCATACCAAACACAGATCCATGAAATGGGTTTCTTGTACTCTACTCAATCTGTTCCTTATGCTTAAGTTTCACTCTCGCTCAGGTAACTGGCATTCTGTTTGTTAGAAAGGCTTCTGCACGGAACTGGGCTACTGCTCGAAATGTATTTTGCGATAGACAACTGAACATGCAATTTGATTTTCACATGAACTGCCTCGCTCTGTTTTTCACCTGCAGGTCACTAAGCTTGTGGTGCCTGTTTTCTATCACTGTCTGAAATGAATTTGCTGGGAGGTAGAGGGCAATGTGTAGCCTGCATCATTACTTGTTAACTGCTCAGAGAGTGCTTTAAGTGTTATGGGGTGGTATTATAAGCAACACGTTTTGAAACAAAGTGATAAATCAGATCCACTTGGAAGTACACATTCTGTCCTACAGGTATTGCCTTCTGATTCTAGATGGCAGCCTGAGAGTGAAGCAAGTGCACTCTGGGCATGCTTTTGAAACCTTCTCTTATTCCAAGTTGGAGCTATAAATTCTTCTGTTATTTTATTGTGTCCCAGCTCAACCAGCCCCTTTACTGCTCACCTTTACTGTTGTGTTCCATGCTGGTAACCACAGGGTTATCCTAACAACAGTGCAAGGGGGTGGTGGTGGTGAGAAACCACCTCTCCCTCCCTGCCAAAGTCCACAAGCAACCCCGAAAGTACAAGCTCATGTAATCCTCCCAATTTACACAGGCGGATTAAATCCTAGATGCCCTCCTATGCTTGCTTCCCCCCCCCTTTAATTCATTTATAAGAAGGCATAGCAACCAAGGTAGCTGAGAGGTCTTCTCCAGAACACTTTCTTCAGCATTCACTAACCTCATCGCGTCCCTCTGTGCCCCCCCTCACCTCTTCTCCTGCTCCCACCAACCCACACAGCCCCGCCGTCCCACAGTCCCACGCCGTGGTAACTACAGCCCCACATGCAGAGCTCCTATTCCACTCCTGCCCTGCTTCCACAGCCTTTCCCCCAACCCTCCGACCCACCCAACCCAAAGAGGTCCCAACCCAGTACGAACACCCCATCTCCGCCGCCACTCCCACTCCCACCCCAGTCCACCCACACCCAAACGCCTCTCCCAGGTCCCTGTCCGCCTCCTCCCTCTCCCCGCCCGTCTGGGCTTGCCTCGTTCTTGGCCGCGCTGGAGATGCTCCGCCGGCTCCGCGGGCGCTGTCCTGTCCCCGGCGCTGGTGCGCCCGCCCGCCCCCTCCCCTCCTCTGCCCTGCTGCTGCTGCTGCTGCTGCTGCCGCCTGCGCTCCGCCAGAACTCCAAAGAGCTCGCCGCGCCTCCGGGCAGCGCCACTTACCAGCCTCCTCCCTGACGTCACGCCTGATCCTTATCGCGCCCCCACCCACCCACCCCGACTCCTTTAGGACAGTGGGCGCCCGAGGCGGCCGCTCCGTCCAGCAAAGCCTTTCCTCGCCGGCTGCCTCTCTCCCGCCTGCTTCCTTTCTCGCTCACACACACACACACACACACACACACACACACACACACACACACACACACACACACACACACACACACACACACACACACACACACACACACACACACACACACACAAGTGCCTCCCTTCCCTTGAAAGCCCTGTTAGGGTCTCCTAAAGTCGGCTCCAACTTGAGACCAGAGGGAAGCAACGCGCAAAGACGGCACGGAGGAGGCAGCTCAGAGGACTCGGTTCGCTCGCCGAAGGAACAATGGGGTCGGTTCGGGGGAGAAGTCGTGCAAACCGCTGCTTGGGGTGCAGAGATGGCCCGGTGGCGGCGGCTAATGCAGCTGCTGTGCCAGGGAGAAGCCCTAGGAAGGCCACGGTGTCAAGAGCTCAGCTCCCGCCGCCCGCTGGGGTTTGTTGCCGTCTCCCTCCCGGGGACTTCCTCGCTGAACCGGAGGCTGGCGGTCTTCTCCACCTCCGCCAGGCTTCTTGTCAGCATCTCCTTTTTGCCAAGCCCCGAAGGCCTCCCTGCAAGCATTCTAGAAGCCAGATGGGGCTTCGTTAAAACACAAGGTTGTCTTCTTAAAAAACTAAATAATAGGCTCGTTTATAAAGTCATAAACCTCTCTTGCCAAATGTTAAACGCCCTTTTTTGTCAAAGAACCTCCCAGTGTCCCGATACATCCCAGACTGTAGTGGCCCAAAACCCAGGCTTAGATGATGCTTTCATCAGGATCAAGAATAGATGTAGGTTTTGTGAAAGGAAGATTTTTCTTCTGGACCAATGGGACCCCTGTTTTTTGGTTTTGTTTCTAACAATGGTAAGGGGTGCATATTATTTTACATGAAGAGGCTTGCAAGGTATGCTGGCAACTCCATCCTAAATAGGGAGCTCCTAGAAAGTAAGCTCTGTCAATCAGATGACCTATTGTTTACTTTCAAATAAATCGATTTAGGATTCAGGCAACAGAGGTCAAGTAGTGAACCAAAAATTCAGATGTAGGTTTCAGCTCTGTTTTAAAAAAACACATTTCTAAAACATGATGTTCAACTGATCTTCAGTTTTTACATATTAATAGTTAATTCAAAAATCATAAGGGACTTGATAATTGATCTAACTTGCTTTTAGAATGTCCCCTTTACATGGTATTTGATATTTTGAGATGTCGCCAAAAAGAAATAGATTATGTTTTGCAATAATTTGATAGTTGGGATTCATTTCATGGAGCCTGATTCTGAAGAAAGCCATCTGTGGCTTCACATGAACAGCTATTAGATAAGTTCTTCAGGAGGGTTGCTTGGCACAGTCCAAACAATTCGTATTTCTCTGTTCAATTTATGCCCCACCTTTCTCACACAAAGGAAATTCAATTCAGCTTATAATGAAGTAGTACATATTCAATGAAAAGAGTTAAAACTGAATAAAAGCATTAACATTTAATCACATTTTATACCACATCAGTAAATGGGAAACAGGTACTCATTCAAATTTGTCTTTCAGAGACTGTCAAGTGTTGAGGTTTTTACAAACTAATGAAACAAATACAAACAATATTATGTTTAGTGAGGAGACAACTAATTTAGCCAAAACTACTTGAGATTAGTCCATCACAAGTAAAACTGAACTAGTTTGTGTACAAAAAATATAAGATTCATTAGTGCAACATACAATATAGAAAGCTGAAAGGGCTTTCAGACAAATTACAAATATGCATTTCCATTTTTATGTAGACACTTGCATGTTGCAATTATGAATTCCTTCTCTGATTTTCTGTTTGCCAAATCACAGTTTCTAATAACCCCTCTCATTTATAGTATTTAAATTAAATATCTTTTATTGGTAAGCTGGGACTGACATTAAAATATTGTTTACAAGAAATTATTTAATAGTCTTAGAAAAGCCAACCAAGCCAAAAAGACATCCAGTTTATTTGCTCTTAAGCTCAACTCCCCCTCCCCCCAAATTTTGTGTTGAAGCTATCTCTCACCCTCAAGTCTCCAATGGTCTTGAACAGTTTTCTTCTTTGCAGCAAAGAGTGATGCACCTGTTATTTTTAATATAATTTCACTGGTAGCTGATACAAAAATTAAATTTTGTAGCAAGTGTTCTCCAGAGTTTGCCAAATGCACCAGATAGAAAGCAAGAGGGGGAAGGAGTCATTTAGATCCCCAGCAATTCATATTATAGGATGGTAAAGGAAAACTAACACCTGAAAGCACCCAAAATCTACTGTGTCACATGTCCATACAACATTCTCCCTCCCAAACCTTAGCATATCGCTAATTAGTAATAGTGACATTCAGGACAACAGCAAAACCCAGTGTATGCACATCTGCTCAACAATACAGAGAACCAGGTTACTGATTGTGTGCAACAGTCTGTGCTGTCAAGTCAGTTCTCATTTGTGGCAAACCTGGCCGTGGTTTTGCGGAAGTGGTTTTACTTATGCTGCTCCTCCCTAGCAAATTTCCATGGCCAAGTTGGAATTTGAAATGAAGTCCTCTAGTCTGAGAATCTGACTCTCAAATTAGAAGAGGCCTACATCAATCAAGTCTGGGTTGTTGTTTTCAACCTCAGAAACATGCTTTTAAAAAAATAGTATATGACTCAGCTGTGAGATGGTGTTTTTTTAATTTTAAATTGTTTGTGAAAGTGATTTATTTTCAATCATTTTTACAAATGTGAATAGCTCTCTTGGTGTAAATTAGATATGTGGGGTTTGCCACCACTTGTGTGCCTTCCATACTCTGTCCTTCTTCACCCCATGTGTCTCCCTCCTTTGCAAGCCTAAAAGGGCCTATCTAGTCAAAATATCTCTGTTCAGTTTCATCTCCAGTTGTTCCTTGCTGCCTCTCCTTCTCCATCTTCTGTGTAATGTGAACCTTATTCCATAGCCTAGTCAATGTTTCTGGTTAGTTTCAGCCCAAATGCCAGGTTTCTCTCCCACCAACCAAAATATCTCTGGTCATTTTCAGTCCCTGCATGTGGGGGAATGCTGCAGGGAAATCTCTGCTTTCATTTTTGTTTTGCCTATTATTCTGTAGTAGTGCTGTGTCAGATGGAAAGAAATAAAAAATAAATAATTTAAAATAGTGCCGTAGCAGCAGCAGCCAGTGACTGTGAGAAGCAGCCAGCTCGTGGGTGGGTGGATGTAGGACAAAGTCTGAAATGTAGCAATTCTAAAAGGCCATGCAGCCCCTTCAACTGATATATAATACAGTTTAAAAACAGATTAAATGTGACCCAAGAGGATTTACACACAAACCCAAAACTCATTTGGCTACTATATAACTGTAAGCTGAATTTAACCATCACCACCCAATCCATCACCTCATTTATTTTAATAGTGAGTCCATGCCTTATGTCTATTTCTATATACAAACTTTGTGGCTACAATGTTGGGGCAGCTGGTGTCTCTTCTTTCTCTGTCTGGCTTTGCTTAATATGAAGAGTTGGAAAAAGAACTGAAAAACTTGATTGTTGTTCTGGTTAGTCCCAATACATGTGTTACCTATCCACAGATTATGCATAAAGTCACTTTGTGAACAAGTAAAGAGTCTGTCATAGTATCAATGCAGTATTAATGAATTCAGAACATGATTACAGTATTCATCAGATGGAAAATAAATTTTATCATTCTATTCCATATATAAACACCTGTTCAAACACCCTAATGGACAAAGTTGCTGGATTGGCAAAAACAGACCTGTATTTTAATCTGTACATAGGTAGTGGGAAATGTGTGACATACAATTTCAAACAAAGGTCTAACTGAATCTATGCTTCAAGTTCCACTCAGTATGTGTAGGGGTGGGTGAGTAGTCCTTCACACGATTCAGTAAAAAAGGATCATTTTATTGGCAAATAATGCATTTTAATGGAACATCAATAGAAATGTTGCATCAGAAAAAGCAGAAGGAATAATTACGTCTTCACTGAACATCAAAGAAAAATTTGCCTTTAGATATAATGGAGTTGGTTGCCAAAGAAAATTCCATGTGTTTTATGCATAGAACAGAGAGGAACACATTTGCTTGTGACAGGATATACTGTATTGTAAACCTCTCAACATGAAAGGCCTGCTTTTCAGTAGCATCATTGGTTCCTTTGGCCATCCTACTGTCTCTTCCTTCCTACAGTCCATGTTGACAATGGCTACTTAGTATTGTGCCAGTTTAAATCATTGGCTTTCCTCATTTCTCAAGATCTCCCTGCCTCTAAGGAGCTGACATTCACACTGCCAGATACAAAAAGCCAAGATATATTAAAAGGGATCTTGTCAGCACCTTTGGCACAAATGGCTGTAATTGTTTCTGAGAGTACTTATTTGTGCACAGATATATTATTAATACTTACAAGGTGGCAGCATCAGTCTAAATGTCAATATGGCCAGGTTTCCACTGCACATGGTACAGAAGAGCATGCAGGTATATTTAAACAAACAGTGATTGAAATAAGATCAGTCAATAAAATGTTAACTTAAAGAGAAGCATGGCAACATATAATCACATGTGAAACTATGAACTATGCTCTGTTCTGAACCAGTATTTTCATTATGACTGTAGACCTCATGTTGTTAAGTAGTTTCTTTTTTCCTTGGGGGAGGGGAAAGAGTTTAAGAAGAGACAATAACATGCAATGTTAAGAATTTAACTACATGAATATGACAAGCAATGTCACTCAATAGAGAACACTCTCCCATCAAGTCTTCCTCGTGCTTTAGTGGCCTTCTTCCCTCCTGACCTGTGATCAGAAAAACTTAAAAACACATTGATTGGCCAAATGAGCCAAGTAACAGCCACATCTCTGTCCAGGCTAGAAAGAACAGCAAGAGCCAACCAATTCTGTCTTCCTGCTCATTAACCTATCACTTCATTCTGCTCTTGTGTCAAACTGAACTCTCTTTTTAAAGTCTCCCTTACACCTCCTTGGCCCTAACGCATTATGATAAGCACTAGGACACCAACTATAAATGTAGTTTACTGCTGGTCTTTCCCAACATATGGCAGTAGGTGCTTCAGATGTACCTTCTTGATTTAAGAGAGAGATTCATAGCCTGATAGTAATGGCTGGAATTAATGAAATAATGAAATCTCAGCTGCAAAAGTTATCTTGATCACTAAATCTTTCTGTGAATACATCCCTAACAATAGACTGGAAAAGTTCCTGTCACAGGTTTCCAAAAGGGAACTACTGTACCTGAGTCTTTGGGGCAATCTGAATTTTTGAACCGGTCAATTAGGGCCCAGTTAGCTGCCTATCAGGAGCAGAACAATTGTTTCAGAATCATGCTTGCAAGGAATTTCTGTGACTGGCTATAACAAGAGCACAAAAGTCATTCATTTAATCAGAGTACAGTATTTTCCCCCTCATTTTGTGGCTGGAGATAGTCTTACTCAGTACTAGCAGAACATTGGTGTCTATAGCCAATTGTTTCAATTTCTTGAGTATCTCAACCATTCCAGCCATCATGTCGCTATAGAATTGCATAGTAAAATTTAAAAACAATCCTCCAAAAATATTAAGTGCCATCAAATCACTATATGAGATAATGACATCCCAAATGTCCTATCATTAACAGCTCTGCTCAGAACTTGCAGTCCAACAGCATGTCTTCCTCGCCACCAATATTGTCATTTTTGATGAGTTCTATGCTATGCCAAGAATCTCTCTGCTCCTTTACTAGTTCTCATGACATAGCCTGCATGTGACACTGTTAGGATTTGATAAACATGAAAAAAATCAAAATATATTATAAGCATTAACAGACCCAAATGTGCTGACAAAACATAAGGTCACAGTGACCCATCCTCTAAGACTGTTGGCACTATCTTACAGTGTGTGGGTGCCGATCTCCTGAAGAGCAACATATGGCAGTTAGCCAACTTTGAACTATCAAACAAACTAGGAAATAGAGTCAGGTCATTCTAGGCTTTGATGGCCAAATGGCTATAAGCCAAGAACATGAGCTAATGAACAGGCACATGTAGGCACGTGAAGAGGCGTACAAAATACGTCAGTCTTAGATCATACACCATGCCAAAGAGTATATAACCATGATGAGAAGCCATTTAAGCTTTTGTCCAGAACAGCTAGGTTGATCCGTGAAATGGATCAACCCAGGTGAACTCTGAACCCTTAAGCATAGGTTTAAGTATTTCTACTAATGATATCTATGTTTTATGTACTGCTTGCTTGCTAAATACTTTCTATATTTCTGTATTCCTGTGAATGTCTAATAAAACCAATGCTATATAACTAACTCAGCATGGCAATTTATAAAGAACCACCCAATGCCAATTTTTAAGGTACATCTTAAACTTAACAGCACCATGGTGGTTAATTACTGGAACGTGTCATTCTTCACCGTTGCAAGACTGTGGGCTGCTTATACTCATGACATCCCCAATTGAAGTGGACACACCTAGTAACACACAGTCTCAACTACTGTGACTTCTTCCTTCTCCTCATGTTTGTATGATTGTCTACTAATGACAGAGCATCACTGGTTCTGAGATTCAAGCCACTGTTAATTTCATTGCCATCTAGTCTGGGCCTGGCCAGTGAGCAAAGGTTTAAGTGAAGCAACATGTCTCCTATGTATTGTTTCACATTTCCCTAGGGAATTTTTAATGCAGTTAATCCACTTGGTAAGGAACAGTCTAGGTTTCTTTCAGTTAACATTTTAAAAATGCAAGTGTTTCTGCTAGCTATCTTCCCCACTCACAGCAGATCTTCCATATTGCCCGAAGAAATATTTTGAAGGTTATATGAATGTTTTGTTATTCCCTCTTATCATTATTTGTTTGTTTGTTGTGCCTTTAACCTCATCTAGTGGCATTGCAAGCCACTACTCTGGGAAACCAGAATCCTTACACGAGAAGGTTTAAAATATGTTAAAATGCTTGTTGAGACCAGCTACACCCATTGTTATCCCTAATAAGGAACTCATAGAAAGTGTCACCAAAGTACATGTTTTTATGGATTTGGGACAGGTTGGAGGAAAATGTGGCCTCAAAGAAAAGCAAAGTGTTCTACTATATACCATCCCACAGTGTTTAAAGCACTCTCTTGGTGGTTGACAATACATTTATGCAGGCCACATTGCCTGTCCCCTCAAGCATAGCACTGATTTTACTAACCATGGAAGGACAGAAGGCTGAGTCAGCCATGAGACAGTTACCTGGGATTGAACCCCCTGTTATGAGCACAGCTATAGATGCAATACAGCAGTTTAATCACTGCGTCATGAGGCTGCACCACTGTGCCACTGTACCAGTGCACCACAAGGCCTCAGGATTTCATGCAGCTCTCTAAGAAAATTGTTGAAGTTTCTGGATGCCCCTATACCAATGATGGTGAACTTTTTAGAGACCGAGTGCCCAAACTGTGATTCAAAACCCACTAATTTTTTCGCAAAAGTACCAATACAGCAATTTAACCTGAATACAGGTGGCGTGAAGGGGCGATGTCGGGTGCCCACAGAAAGGGCTCTGAGTGCCACCTTTGGCACCCGTGTCACAGGTTTGCCAACACTGCCCTATAGCATGGGGCTGTTTGTTCATACTTTTTGGCAGGGTGGTGGGACAGTTGATGCAGCCCTAAGGAGGTCTTGGGATTCAAAAGGTGCCCTCAAACAATCCAAAGCTGCCCGCCTGTGTTTTTTTTCAAGCATCCCTCTATCACAAACAGAATGTGGAAAGAGCAGGAAGCTATATAAAATGTCTTGTACTCATTTGGTATTGCAGTTCAACAACAGACACAAGTTACATCAGATTCTCCTGGTAGATGGATTGCTAGTTGCAGTAGATAGAAAAAGAATTGTGATTCTCCATAAACATCTGTGATTAGTTTTATAATTGTCAGAAAAAAGATCCCCCTCCCATTCCATACAAAGCTGTTAGAATCCTGATCCCCAGTAACTCCAGATGTAAATTGGTACCTGGAGACAGATGTAATCCCAGTTACATGTTGCCCACTCCAGTTTAGGATGTTCATTATCACAGGCTTTATGATACAATCATTCCTGGAATCATCTCCAGTCCTAAAAAATCACATTTTACCTCAAGAAAAAAATATACATTTGTAGTACAGTATATTGAAAATTTTACTCCCAAGTGATTTCTATTCAGAATAAGAGGAATATGACCTGTATGACTAAGAAAGTATAAAGTGAAATAGTATGAAATTTTAAGATTTAAAAAAACTCATAATTCTCTGCAGCCTTGGGCAATACCATGCATATGTAACAGTGTTAATGGTTAAAGTCTCACTGACTATTAGAGCATTGGCTATAGCACGGGGCTGTTTGGAATGCTCATCAAACAATTTTGCAGAAATCTCTTTTGTGTGTGTGTGTGTGTGTGTGTGTGTGTGTGTGTGTGTGTGTGTGTGTGTGTGTGTGTGTGTGTGTATGCATGTTAGGGTGGATTCGGGTTTCTTCCCGTGTAGAAATCTGGTTGTTTTGGCGACGTTTCGACGAGGTCTCACTCGTCATCTTCAGGCTGGTGTTCTGGCTTCTTTCTTCTTGAAGCAAAGCGTGATCTCAGTTGAAGTCCTTCTATAAATACTGCTGGGGGGTGTGTGGTTTGCTTGCTCTGTTGCTGATTGTAGGTTCCTTTGTTCCTTTGTTCTTTTGTGATCTGCTGTGTGGCTGAGGCGATCGTTAAGGGATTAACTGCTGGTGGCTGTTTAGATGGCTGTTTAGATGCTGGTGGGTTAGATGGCTGGTGGGTTCTGGCAGTATCCTGGGCTTTGGTGGAGTGGGGTCCTGTGTCTTGTGAATTCATTTTGGTCTGGCTACGTGTCTGTGGTCTCCCAATGTTTTTGGGGTGTGTGAGTGTGCTCCATGTGGTGACTGGAGTGGGGTGCCGCAGTAGATGGTGCAGTCGTGGTTTTGTTATTGGATGGTGGTTTCGTTTCATCTGTGGGACGGGTCTGGGTTTGTGTTTGGTGTGGATGGAAGGTGGTGGCGTCTTGTGTCCTTTTGGACCTGGTGTCAGTCTTTGTGACAGAGGCTCGTCTGTTGACCAGGGCTAGTTTCCAGATGTCAGGCAAGCGGGAGGTGTCATCGCGTTTATTCATGTTGTTTGGGTGTTTCTCTATTTCAATGGCTTCCATGATTATTCGACTGTTGAAGTGTTCAGTTTTGGAGATGAGTTTGGTTCTTTCAAAATCAATTTCATGACCTGTTGTTTTTATGTGCTGGAAGAGAGAGGAAGATTTTTCTTCTTTTTTGACTGCGTTCTTGTGTTCTGCGATGCGTGCGCTTATTCTCCTGTTTGTCTGTCCGATGTATGTGGCTGGACAGAAGTATTTCGTAGACTCCTTGGTTTTCTAGCTCAATCTTGTCTTTGGGGTTTCTTAAAATGTTGGCTATTTTTTGGTCGGTGCAAAAGGCTGTCTTGATATTGTGTTTGTGGAGAATTTTGCTGATTTTGTCTGTGGTGCCTTTGATGTAAGGGAGGAGGGGCGGTGCCGTTGTTCTCTTCTGTTTCTTGGTTCTTGGGGGTGTTTCCTTTTGGATTAGTTTGGTGATGGTGTTTTTTTGGAATCCGTTCGCAATTAAAACATTCGAGAGAGTGTGTAATTCAGTTTTTAGGTGGTCTTTGTCAGCAGGCGTTTGGTTCTGGAGATGAGGGTTTTGCTACGGAGTTGATCTGTGCAGGGTGGTGGTGTGATTGTGCATTTAAGTAGCGGTTTGTATGTGTTTTTTTCTGGTAGATGGTATGTCCTAAGGAGCCGTCGGGTTTTTTTGTAGATTAGGACGTCCAGGAAGGGAAGTTGGTTGTTGGCTTCTATTTCCATAGTGAATTGTATTTTGGGGTGTAGGCTGTTGAGATGTGTGAGGAAGTTGTTCAGTTTATCTTTCCCGTGTGGCCAGATAACAAAGGTGTCGTCAACATATCTGAGCCAGAGTTTGGGTTTATGTTCGGACTTCTGTAGCGTTGGTTTCAAAGTGTTCCATATATAGGTTTGCGATGACCGGTGAGAGGGTGATCCATGGGTGCTCCTTCTATCTGTTTGTATCTTTGTCCATTGTGGATGAAGTATGTGTTGGTTAGGCAGTGGTTGGTCAGATCTAGGATGTGCTTGGGGGTTGTATTTGTTGTGGATAGCTGTCAAGGCTTCTTGAATGGGCACTTGTGTGAAGAGCGAAACAACATCGAAGCTCACGAGTAGGTCATTGGGTTGTAGGTCTTGTTTCTTTATAATTTCTATGAAGTGGAACGAGTTTTGTACGTATGAAGTGATGGATTCTGCATAGGGCTGGAGTTGTTTGGCAAGAAATTTGGCGAGGTTTTGTAGAGGTGAACCTATGGAGCTGACTATGGGTCTGAGAGGTGTTCCTTCTTTGTGAATCTTGGGAGGCCGTAGAGCTTGGGGCATCTGGATGATTTCTCTCTGGGGATGATGCTTGGCTTGATTTCTTCACTTAAGGGAGAGGCTTTTATTTTGGCTTTGGTGGTTTTCCAGGTAGGTGGTGGGGTCTGTGTTCAAAGGTATGTAAGAGGGTCTTGTAGTAGGTTGGATAGTTTGGCTTGGTAGTCGGATGTGTTCATCACCACTGTGGCATTGCCTTTGTCTGCTGGGAGAATGATTATGTTGTTGTCTTTCCTCAGGTTGTTGAGGGCTTTTTGTTCTTCTTTGTGTAAATTGCTTCTGGGTGGTTTGCTGGAGCAGAGGATATTGGTGACTTTGAGTCTGATTTTGTTGGCTTCATCTGGGTTGATTTTGGTTAGGCTGGCTTCCACTCCGCATATGATGTTTTCAGTGGGGATGTGTCTGGGGGCGACTGCAAAGTTGAATCCTTTGGAGAGGACTTTGGTCTCTGCGATGGTGAGTGTCCTATCTGATATGTTGTGAACTGTTTGTTTCATGGGCTGTTGTGGGGGGTTGGGCTTCTGGCGTTTTTCCAGTTTGTGGAGTTTGTTGGTGTGTGTGTCTGTCTTGTGGGAGGTCTCTGTTTCAGCTCTCCAGGCGGCGAGTTGCTTGGATTTGTTCCAGAGTGTTGGGTGGATTTTGTTGCTGAGTTTGAGGTGGAGAGTGAGTAGGTCTCTGTTGGTTTGATCTAGTAGGTATCTTTTCCTGTGTAGTTCGCTTCTGATTAGGGCTAGTTCTGTTCTTTTCAGGATCCTTTCGCTGGATGGGGTTTTTGAGTGGAATTTCAGTTGGAAGCTTGTGGGGATCACATTTTTGTCTCGGCACCCTAACATGCATACCTATACCCGTGAAAATCTACGAAAACAAATATCCGACCTCTACGGGGAGGAAACCTTCCAGCTGACCAGAACCTACGAGAAACTAGAAGTCCGAAGAGCCACCATCTTAAGTGACATTGCATTCCTACGCAACTGCCGAGACAAAAATGTGATCCCCACAAGCTTCCAACTGAAATTCCACTCAAAAACCCCATCCAGCGAAAGGATCCTGAAAAGAACAGAACTAGCCCTAATCAGAAGCGAACTACACAGGAAAAGATACCTACTAGATCAAACCAACAGAGACCTACTCACTCTCCACCTCAAACTCAGCAACAAAATCCACCCAACACTCTGGAACAAATCCAAGCAACTCGCCGCCTGGAGAGCTGAAACAGAGACCTCCCACAAGACAGACACACACACCAACAAACTCCACAAACTGGAAAAACGCCAGAAGCCCAACCCCCCCCCCACAACAGCCCATGAAACAAACAGTTCACAACATATCAGATAGGACACTCACCATCGCAGAGACCAAAGTCCTCTCCAAAGGATTCAACTTTGCAGTCGCCCCCAGACACATCCCCACTGAAAACATCATATGCGGAGTGGAAGCCAGCCTAACCAAAATCAACCCAGATGAAGCCAACAAAATCAGACTCGAAGTCACCAATATCCTCTGCTCCAGCAAACCACCCAGAAGCAATTTACACAAAGAAGAACAAAAGCCCTCAACAACCTGAGGAAAGACAACAACATAATCATTCTCCCAGCAGACAAAGGCAATGCCACAGTGGTGATGAACACATCCGACTACCAAGCCAAACTATCCAACCTACTACAAGACCCGGCACATACCTTTGAACACAGACCCCACCACCTACCTGGAAAAAACCACCAAAGCCAAAATAAAAGCCTCTCCCTTAAGTGAAGAAATCAAGCCAAGCATCATCCCCAGAGAGAAATCATCCAGATGCCCCAAGCTCTACGGCCTCCCCAAGATTCACAAAGAAGGAACACCTCTCAGACCCATAGTCAGCTCCATAGGCTCACCTCTACAAAACCTCGCCAAATTTCTTGCCAAACAACTCCAGCCCTATGCAGAATCCATCACTTCATACGTACAAAACTCGTTCCACTTCATAGAAATTATAAAGAAACAAGACCTACAACCCAATGACCTACTCGTGAGCTTCGATGTTGTTTCGCTCTTCACACAAGTGCCCATTCAAGAAGCCTTGACAGCTATCCACAACAAATACAACCCCCAAGCACATCCTAGATCTGACCAACCACTGCCTAACCAACACATACTTCATCCACAATGGACAAAGATACAAACAGATAGAAGGAGCACCCATGGGATCACCCCTCTCACCGGTCATCGCAAACCTATATATGGAACACTTTGAAACCAACGCGTTACAGAAGTCCGAACATAAACCCAAACTCTGGCTCAGATATGTTGACGACACCTTTGTTATCTGGCCACACGGGAAAGATAAACTGAACAACTTCCTCACACATCTCAACAGCCTACACCCCAAAATACAATTCACTATGGAAATAGAAGCCAACAACCAACTTCCCTTCCTGGACGTCCTAATCTACAAAAAACCCGACGGCTCCTTAGGACATACCATCTACCAGAAAAAAACACATACAAACCGCTACTTAAATGCACAATCACACCACCACCCTGCACAGATCAACTCCGTAGCAAAAACCCTCATCTCCAGAACCAAACGCCTCGCTGACAAAGACCACCTAAAAACTGAATTACACACTCTCTCGAATGTTTTAATTGCGAACGGATTCCAAAAAACACCATCACCAAACTAATCCAAAAGGAAACACCCCCCAAGAACCAAGAAACAGAAGAGAACAACGGCACCGCCCTCCTCCCTTACATCAAAGGCACCACAGACAAAATCAGCAAAATTCTCCACAAACACAATATCAAGACAGCCTTTTGCACCGACCAAAAAATAGCCAACATTTTAAGAAACCCCAAAGACAAGATTGAGCTAGAAAACCAAGGAGTCTACGAAATACCATGCAAAGTCTGTCCAGCCACATACATCGGACAGACAAACAGGAGAATAAGCGCACGCATCGCAGAACACAAGAACGCAGTCAAAAAAGAAGAAAAATCTTCCTCTCTCTTCCAGCACATAAAAACAACAGGTCATGAAATTGATTTTGAAAGAACCAAACTCATCTCCAAAACTGAACACTTCAACAGTCGAATAATCATGGAAGCCATTGAAATAGAGAAACACCCAAACAACATGAATAAACGTGATGACACCTCCCGCTTGCCTGACATCTGGAAACTAGCCCTGGTCAACAGACGAGCCTCTGTCACAAAGACTGACACCAGGTCCAAAAGGACACAAGACGCCACCACCTTCCATCCACACCAAACACAAACCCAGACCCGTCCCACAGATGAAACGAAACCACCATCCAATAACAAAACCACGACTGCACCATCTACTGCGGCACCCCACTCCAGTCACCACATGGAGCACACTCACACACCCCAAAAAAACATTGGGAGACCACAGACACGTAGCCAGACCAAAATGAATTCACAAGACACAGGACCCCACTCCACCAAAGCCCAGGATACTGCCAGAACCCACCAGCCATCTAACCCAGTGTTTTTCAACCTTTTTTGGGCCAAGGCACACTTGTTTCATGAAAAAAATCACGAGGCACGCTCCCACTGCGCCCCCCCAACACACACACACACACACACACACACACACAGCGTCCACCAGTTGAGCGAACCCCCCCTCTCTCCTTGAGCCCTTTCTCCGGGACCACGAGGCAGGAACCCCCCCTTTCTGGCACCAACACCGGGGTAGTGGAAAAGGGGGGCATTGAACTGGTACCTCTCTCTCGCTTCCTTCCTCGCTGGCTCTTCCAGTGGCAGAGGCAGCCGCCCTCCGGTGGCTTGCGCCCGCCTTCTCCAGTTCAGCCCCGACGGCGGGGTCTCGTTCTGCGCCAAGGCGCGCCAAGAGCTGGGATGGATGGGTGTGAGTGGTGGTGGGGTGGGGGCGGTGGGGAGAGCCCGACAACGGGCAGCCCAAGCGTTTCCCCTCGGGCTCTTCCTCCTCCTCCTCCTCCTCCTCCGCCGCCTGGTGCTTGCCTTCGTGGCACGGACGCGCTGCCG